>OU892286.1:2204019-2229859 GCA_917834065.1 Ceutorhynchus assimilis
AGAAGGCACTTCTACACGAATATAAATAGATTCAACGAAGTAGTTTATCGAATCCAACGTGGCCGCAAGGGTAAGATAAAGGTGGTGAGTTTTATTAGGTTGAAAGCTTAGCACGAGTATAAATGATCAGATCAGGACGATCTGATCTGAGAGAGAGGCAGTGTTTTCGAGATTTCATTGGTGCGGAGAAGTCGAAGCCGGTGTTATCGACCGGTGCGGAATTATTCAGGAATTGGTTTCCATTGTCTGCAGTTCATAAACAGAAATTTACAGGAATAATTCGATTGATTGGTTTTCTCAATAAGTTAAATGGTATACATTGTAAATCTAATAGTTGGTGGAGAACCTGAACATTTCCGGACGACCGTAAAGATTGCGTGTTGATGCGCAAGCCGAGACTGGCAATTTGGAGTAAATAAAACACTTGAAATAATTTCGAGTTTCACAGTATCAAGATTTAAAAATTTAATCAATAAAAATGTTGATTGCAGGAATCTTTTAAAAAATAATATATATTATTTGTCGTAAAAATATTCAAATATGTTATCTAATACTTTTTTAAATTTTGATCTTTTCTCATTTAGTTATTTTCAAAGGGTATACATTTCGAATCCAATATTCTATTAACATTCCTTAAATATTCCTGAACCTATATCCACCCCTCGCAATCTAAACTTCATGCATGTTCGTAATTGGACACATAGTTTGTCAACACAAGCGAAAACATGTTTGCTCGTGAGGTACAAAATTATATCGCACAAACTTTCTAAAAGTTTGAAAAGAATGCTTATTTAATTTGATACTCCTGCCAAGTAAATAATTTCAAATTTGCAATTTATCATTGAAATCCTGACGTCCTTTAAGCTCTAAAATAGTTTTGGTCAGCCTGAAATGAAGTAGGTAAACGCTTTAGTTGTCAAGTCCATTTGATACGCCGGCCATTACCAATGTTCCTGTCATACTTGAACCGTTCATTATTCCTAGACATTAATCATCAGCTGCATGGAAGCAGACTAAATAAATACAGGGCATTTATGTGAGTATTCGTATATTTGAATTTAAATTATAGAGGCAAATTTGTTTACATAAAAGGCTGCATTTTATTATTTAAAACTCCGCAGTGAAATGTAGAGGCAAAAAAGATATAAGTACATAGGATATTCTCAAGTTGGTAAAGCTAATTAGCAGGACCACATAACAAGCAACTTTTTTTAAAAATTATATTTATATATTTCTCTGAGGACTTACCCATGATATTTCGTTTTATTCGACATAAAATCCGCATAATATTTCATCCAAAAATTATTCCATCCAATTGATAATCCCATAAATAAATCCCAAATTCAGCTTTCAAAGCCTTCCCTCCAACCAAAATGTTAATTTCAAATACCAATTCAAACTCTCGATTACACTTCACCAAAATCCTGGAAGGTCTCCAAATCACGAATTTTCAATCGTCCCGTAAGTGGTGGCAAGTTATTCAGGATAGATTACCTTTATAAAAAGCATGTGTTGTCGGTTTCACCGAATTACGCCCCCTTGACCGTGTTCTTTGATCTATTTAATCGGAACTTTGGAGCCAGACCGAATTTAGTCAACCCCGATCAGATTATCGGTATACGTGATAGCAAACGAAAAAACAACTTAAATTAAATTATTGCAGTTTGCTTTTCTTCCATATCCTAAATCCACATTCTGGACACTGGAGAAAACTGAAACTAAATCTACAAAATTTTCAATTCTGAACCGTCCCATGTTAAATCTATAAATTTTCGTGTGTGGGACAGGCACCAAATCCCCTTTTCGTCTAGCGAGAAGTGAAAAATGCCTGGAATATCGAGTTACGGTGCTCGTCCCGCTTTTGATCTTTTATAATCCCTTATGGAACAGCATATTCGCAGCCATATTAAGTGTCATTACTTCACAATATAATTTCCAGAGCTCTTTTAGTACGTCTGAAAATGTCTAGGTCAGAGCTGACGAGTAATATTAATCGTCCAAGCCATTATTAAGTGCTTTTCCTTTTTGTAGCTGAGCTTTTTAAAGTGGGTTATCGTTTTTATTACCAGACACGACCCAGGCTTGAAATGTTTTGTAGTTTTTTTTTGTATAGATACATTTAGCTGAGAAAATTTAATTGAATTGATCTCGAGAATTTCGAAGTCAAAATAAAGCCTACGATGTTTATTGCAAATATAAATTGGGAAAGCGTTATTTTTTATGATTAATAAAAAACCCACTGTAATTAAGATTTCGCCTTTGAATGACAAATACCAATTAAAATGAGGACTCAATTATATGCGAATCCCTTTAGAACATTTTCCTTGCTTTTGAAAATATTTTTTATCATTAAAAAAGCGAGTTAACTGAGTTTTCGCGATTAATCTGGGAATACTCACGAAATATATTGAGAAAGAATTTTTGAAGGAAAATGGAGGAAAACTTATTTACTATTCATTTTTTATCGAGATAATATCAAGAGTTCTGCATCGCAGGACACAACACTTGAATTATTCAACTTGCAATTAAATGGTAAGTGGAACGAAGCTTCCGCTGTGCACCCTTGCAATTCAAGGTTCTTGGGTGGTTTGGGATCGACGTCTGAAGTTGGCAATGGCGTAGAGTCTAGAAGGAGAAACGACTCACAAGTTTGAATGATTCGGTCTTATCATATTAACTTATGTAAGCCTGGCAATTTCTTCTGCTGGCCAAGTCTGCTAGCGTAGAGATTGTAGATTGTGGGGGGAGTCGTTTCGGCTTTACAGCCGTTCAGCACTGCTACCTTTTCAGATATTTTGTACGAGACTCTACATGTTAAATTGTCTCCAGGAAGCCGTAGACTGCTGCCGAAGGAAGCTATTTTTCTAGATGTCAGTTGACCCACTTCTACTGGTGACAGTGTTGCCTCCTCGAGGAATTTGAGCCTCTTGCAGAATTGGGCTGGAGCGGTTCTATGGCGTCTGAGCAGAATCTGCAGAGATCAAATCAAATCATATCAAAAACAGCTTTATTGAATGAAGACCAATACATTCTTATTATCAAAGCACACTATTCCAATATAAATTTTTAATACTACATAAATAAATATAAAATATAGACTGTTTTTTTTTTAAGATAATTCCGCAAGTCAAAAATTTAGTAACTATGTTGACAACACAAGCCTTTTCTACATAAAAAATTTGAAAGCATTGACAATTTTACATTGTATTGCCAGCATAATGCCATTTTGACTTTTATCATACAGGGTCTCCTTAGATAAACTGACACATTTTGCAGGTAAATATCTCGAAAATGGAAAAAGATGGCGGGATGCGGTTTGTTCTGGAAGAATAGGATTTTTTTTAAGTTTTTTTTCATGGTATTGACGAATCCTGGAATTTGGTTTTACAGACATTCGATTTTTTCAAATAATTACATACTGCCTTATTCTTGATGAAACACCCGGTATATTTTGTCATCGTCAGAAAACGTGACTTTTCTACTTTACAAAAATTTATAATTTTTTTTTTAATTATCGTGAAACTGAATTGTGAAAATTGCACTTTATGATTAGTGTAGCATCGACTGGCCAAAAAAAAATGATCATAATTAATTTGTGTTTTATATGCACTTGCATCACCAATCAATTTGTGTTTAATACTTGAATTATTATGCGCTAATTAGTTAATAAAAGTTTTGAACCCAAATTAATTCTCAATTTTCTTTTGGTTAGTCGAAGGTATTCTCTTCGACAAAGTGCAATTTTCACGATGCAGGTTTAAGATAATTAAAAAAAATTATACATTTTTGTGAAGTAGAAAAATCAGGCTTTCTGACGATGACAAATACAGGGTGTTTCATTAAAAATAAGGCAGTCATTTTATTTCGAAAAATTGCATTTCTGTAAAACCAAACTTCAGCAAATTTTAGGATGCGGCAATAATGTGAAAAAATACTTTAAAAAATTCTTATTCTCCCAGAACAAACCGCATCTCGTTATCTCTTACCAATTTCGAGATATTTACCTGCAAAATGTGTCAGTTTATCTAAGGACACCCTGTATATAATACCACAAGAGAAAAAAAATTGTTGGCAAAATTTTCGACTGGTATGAAAGTTTGTTGCTTTCAGCAACAAACTTGAATAAAACCAAGAGTATAATTTTGCCTACATAATTTTTCTTGAGTGGTATTCCGCTGGACTATTTCACGAGAAAAACAAGCCAAATTTTCATTTGGAGAATTTATTTTCTTTAGGCGACACTTGTCAAAAAAATTTTGTCGCTGAAAAACCATCATGTTGGTTTTGCCCAGGTAGAACAGGTAGAAGTTTTGTCAGTATAAAACCGGCCGTTCCTATGACATTTTGCCAGTGTAAAAACACTCTAGTGAAATAGTCTTTAAAAAAAACAGAGTTTAGAATGTCACGCTAAAAGCAGGCAATAATAAATTAAGTTGAACTTTGAGACAATGAATTAACACAGATACACATACATTGTGAGGCAAAATCAAAGGAAGTAGAAGTGAATGAACGCTAGTTTAGGGAGTGTTGTATGATACATTAACGTAATTCTAATTATTATTACCTTTTTTATATTACCTGATGTGGTCACAAGTTATAAGATGACAATTAACGGTATTGAATGCGCCGTTTAATAGTTATTTATATAACTAGTACGGTATGAGCTTCATTACAGTAACGAGTGGGGAATATTGCCAAGACGAGGTCGTAGACCGAGTCGTGGTAATCACACGAGTGGTGTAATAAGCGTTACCGTACGTGTGATATACAACATTTTATGTACGACCCAGATTTTGAATGAATTTCAAAAAGTGCCGTTTTTCAATAAAAATGAGTTACGTAATGAGCTCTCATTACATCACTGAGTGATGTAATGAGAGTTCATTACATCACTGAGTGATGTAAGGAGCTCATCACATCACTAAGCACGATAATGCAACTTATTACGTAACTCAAACAGGCTAAAATGAGTTACGTAATAAGCTCTTACAGTGTAGGTCGTACATAAAATATATTGTAACGCACGTCGAACTATACAACTACCCAACAAGTTAATACTAATAAAGATGCGAGGTTCATCGCGATCATTGCATTGGGCTACTGTTGGGCCGGTTGGCGCTGAATCGTTCATGAGGGCGATTTAAAATGTATCGCAAAACAGGCGGAGGAAAGAGCCATAGTGTTTGCTGCGGGTATAACAGAGACAAACAAAATGACAAGAAGAATTCATTAAATTTCTACAAAAAAAAACTAGATAATTTTTGGGATTCTGGTTTGTGCTATTGTATTGCTAACACGCATAAGATTGGCGCTTATTAAAAAAAACACCATAAATTGATTAACTTTCTCGTTTTTTTCCAGTTTAAACTACATTTTTGTAATTTTTCGAAAACTTGCGGGAAAGACATTTTCCGCATGAGTAAGGAACATTATTCTTTCTACGAGCGCGTTCAAATATAAAAATAAAAGTTAGGTAAGTTCAAAGCGATATATTATTGAAGAAATCGTTCAATTACAATAGTTATTTATGTATCAAGGGTACTAAGTAGATGATTATGCCCTGAGGGCGACAGTCTTACAAAGCCGGGTGCCTCTGGCCCGAGGGTTCATAACCGCCCGAAGGTTTATATATCTATTAGTACCCGTGGTGCATACAAACTTTTATGTCATACCAGTTGGTTGTGAATAATAAATATATATAGGAAGCCTTCCAAAGAAAAATACATATATATATACAAAGTATTTATATATAAGTATATATACAAGAATATATACAAGTATATATACAAGTTTATATACAAGTATATATACAAGTATATATACATGTATATATACTAGTATATATACAAGTAGCATATTTATAAAGTAGCATTTCGCGCACGGCGCGCGGCGTCATGGGAACGTTAAAAAAACCATACCTGTATACAATGTCAAAAAAAATTATAACATTTTTGAAAGATCCACAAATTAGATTAATATGGATTAAAATAGCAAAAATGTATGCAGATAAAATTGATAAAATGTTTGATTAATTAACAAAACTGACACTTCTGAACGCCACTTTCCCGCACTAGTGCGGGAAAGTGACATTTTCGGAACTAAAATGCGTGCGGGAAAGTGATAAAAAATGCACGCTCGTAGAAAATAGTATATTAAAATACAAGTTGCAGAAGGCCACATATTCCCGCACGAATTCGAAATTTGGCCACGAGCGACGAAGGAGCGAGTGGACGAACGAATGAGTGCGAGAATAGCCTTCTGCAACGTGTGCTTTATACTATTTTCTCGATTTTGGATTTTATTTTTCATTTTTTTAAAAAAAATTTGTGAACGCTGTTAGTTGGGGATTTTTTATTTTCAAAATATGTCAGTTGGTGACACTTACTTACCAACCAACTGAGAGGTGGATTCTATCATTATAGAAGGTTTGACAATTTTGAAGGTACCAATAGGTATACTTTGAAAACTAAATGTCACTAAAAATCGTTGAAGAATGAGCTTCATTCTTCAACGATTTTGCGTGCGGGAATAATGACATTCTCACATCAAAATCGAGAATAGTTATTTTCCTAACAAGTGCGCAAAGTGTTACTTTTCCGCGGGAAAAAAATAATCACTTTTTTCCCGTGGGAGAAAATGTGATATTTTTGCCTCTAAAAAATATGACAGAAAAAAATATATTACATAGCAGATATTTGTTTTATAACAGAAGTCAAAAAACTAATGAAGATTTTGATTCATCTAGGTGTAGGACCTGACAGCATACCACGATATTTTCTATTCAATTGCAGATTCATTATTTCACCCATACTCGCCCAAATTTTTAATTGGTCAATCATATCTGGCACTTTCCCAGATAAATGGAAATTAAGCTTCATCACTCCTTTGCATAAAACCTCTGACAGAGCGAAGGTGGAAAACTATCGCCCAATATCCAAGTTGAGCGTGATTGGTAAGATTTTTGAGGAGATTGTTACTGATAAAATTACGCCGGCTTTTAAGGGTATTATAACTCCTGCCCAACATGGTTTTTTCAAGGGTAGGTCTTCAGTTACTAATTTGCTCTGCTTTGAGGAGTACCTCTCGAATGCTTTGGAGAGCAGATGCCAGGTAGATGTCATTTACACTGATTTCTCCAAAGCATTCGACAAGTTTGATCAGGTCATTTTGTCGAAAAAAACTGGAAAAGTTTGGCATTTCTGGACCACTACTCCATTGGCTAACCAGTTACTTAACTAACAGACAGCAGGTGGTAAAAATAAATAATGTTACTTCATCGACCATAAATGTTACATCTGGTGTTCCACAAGGTGGTCACATATCATCTCTACTGTTTAACTTATTCATTGATGATATCCATTATGAAATTGAAAACTGTAATTATCTCTTGTATGCAGACGACCTAAAACTTTATAAAACAGTAAAGAAACTAGACGATTGTGAGGTGATCCAAAAAGATATCAATGCGTTTTTGGATTGGTGTAAAAGAAATAGATTAGAACTGAATGTTTCTAAGTGTCAAGTAATGAGATATCATAGAATTAAGACTCCAATTATATTTAACTACTCTTCAAAAAATTAAATACCACTGAAATTTTCCATAAAGATCTTGGAGTTATATTAGATAGTGCCTTAAGATACGATCTACAGATCGAGAGCATTTATAACAGATCGATAAAGTTACTTGGTTTCATTGGCAGAACCCTTAAAGATTTTAATAATATTGAATGTTTTAAGGCTTTGTATAGTGCAATTGTGCGATCGACGTTGAAATATGGGTCAGAGGTATGGTCACCCTTCTACTCTACATACGTAGACTTGCTTGAAAGGGTCCAAAAGCGATTTCTTCCACTTGTTGCTTACAAACTAAAAATCCCACCAGAACAAATTGATTATAATCAATTGCAAACCTTACTAAAGCTTCCATCGCTCCAAACAAGACGTTTAATTCTTGATTTGGGATTTTTATTTAAACTTTTGAACAACACTGTCGATTGTCCATATCTTTTAGAAGGTGCTGGACTTGCGGTTCCCCAGCGTACTACTAGAAGTAGAAATTTATTTTCTGTTCCATACCATCGTACTAACTATGGCCAGAATTCGGCTTTAACGAGAATGTGCCGCCAAATGAACTGTGTGGGTGATGATGTTTATGTTTTCAATTAGGGAATCCAAACCACGTGACTTTTGCCAACCAGCCGGCATTTTGAAATTTTTATGAGGTTAGAATACGGGTTGTTACATGTCAACGATGTCAGAAAAGTGTCCGATTGATAAAGCCTAGTACTCATAACCGCGAAATTCACCCTTTTTTGACATTGCTTGGATAATTTGACGTTTGATTCATGCATAAAACGTCAAATTGTCGAAGCAATCTCAAAAAAGAGCGAATTTCGCTGTTATGAGTACTAGGCTTAATCCTGCCAAAAAAAAAAACATATGTTTTTTGTTTATTGTTTGCCAACCAGACGCCATTTGGACAGGTCGTTGGATTGCCTAATTGCTCGAACCCTAATTTTATTCAACAGGTTAAGAAACTTCCAATGTAATGTAATGTAATCAAAGTTCAAGTAATTGTGTTAGTTTAAGTCTTTTGTTTTAAGTGTATTTTTGTATAAGTAGATTTGGTAAAATGGCAAGTCCGTTAATAAACATAAATAAACATAAATAAAATTTCTAATGGAAATAAAACTTATTTCTGAAGATTGCGAGTTTAAAAATACTGATGAAATGGATAGAGACTAAATTGTTCTATTTTCTAATGACAAGGAAACTCAGAATAAAATTATAAAGCAAGGTGAAATAACTCTTAAGGCTGATCCAACAGCCCTACCCGCGGTTATTTTTCGGGTCGGTAGGAAGCGGGAGGTAGTAAAAAGGTGGAGCGCGATGTTCAGTCTATCTCTTTATTGAAGTAGAGCGAGACTATGAAGGAATATTTTAATCCACGCAACAGGTCCGGCCGCAGAACAGCGAACATTGCTGTTGTTCATTCACTATTGAATATTTTTTATCTTTCACATATTTATAAAAAACGTTTTATTTGAGACTTATTGGGTATTACGCTATTATTATTAGGTAATAACTATATTCATTAATTAGTACACACAAGTAACTGTTTTAATCTTGTTTACATAGTTTAGGAATTATCTCGGGAATTATTTATTAGATACATTTCTAGGTAGGCAGTTAATTAATAATATGAATAAAGAAGCTAAATACCGTCGAGGGAATAAAGCCCGATTAAGACTCATGGTGGGTCCTCATGTGCGCACTGTGAGCGCACTGGAAGCGGATCGAAACTACGCTGGTTTCCGCGCACTGATCCCCATGGAACAGTAAATTCGGCCTTGCTCTTGCGGACTGACTAGAGTAAACAAACAGTAAACATAACCTAATAACCTATAAAAACATAATAATAATTTTGTATTGTTAGGTTTTTTGTTTTTTGCTTGAAAATATCCCTCCTATATTGGCATAGACATACCATGCAGAGAAACGTTGCAAAACTTTCTGTTATTTGTTATTTATAAGATCCAAAAAGAAAAAGATTTTTGAGTGAGAGAAATCTTCACTGAATAACAAAGGTTGCAACAAGGAACAAGCAATAATTTAATTGAGGAAGTGAGGGATAAATGATAGGAAGAAATATTTTTCAATTTTCTGAGAATGTCACCAGAAACATAACAAAATTGTCTATAGTTGAACCTTTTATTGAAAAACGAACTGCTATTAGGAAGCCCATTGTTCCAAAGCTTCGTTTAGAATTTTTGGAAATAACATAACGTTGTTTCGCACGTATCGTTTTTGAGCTGTTTTACGAGAATACCGGTCCAGTGGCCAAATTCTTGAAAAATTTCGCATACGAAATTTGATTCGAATCTCATTGACAGCAATGTAAATTAAATGGGAAGCGTTCGGAATCATTATTCATCGAATATTGAATTGGACCCTTGGTATTTTTTCAGCACAGCAACAAAATAAAACGCAAATAAAACCAAGAGTCAACAAAAAAATAATGAAAAAATAACATTAGTTCCAAATTTCAAATTTCAAACAAAAATATAGCCGTCAACACTGTCACAACAAACGGTCAGTGCGCTCATATGCCAACAAAAGTAGAAATAAAATGAACTTTTCAGCGGACCGGCCGCAGATTTCAAGCAGACTGGTGACAGCGCACTTTTGACAGGTCACGTGATTGTTTCGGCCAATCACAGGCCTGAACGCCAGTGCGCTCGTCTTCCAGTCCGCACATGAGGACCCACCATTAATGCGAAACGATTGAAAATAAAAAGCTTCCCAAAATCAAAGACTCAAACCAGTAAGTAGTAGATACTTACAAGTAGAAAGATAGTAGCGCAACCGATAATTAATATTAGAACAGAACCAGTTAAACAGTTATACTACTGTATGTACAGGGTGGCCCGTTTATTTTGTCCTATCTCGGTATATGGCAATCCAGATATTTTATGAAAAAAAGTTTTATACCATAGTTGTAGGATTTAAATCATTAATTTGTTTATTTGTATGTTTCCCTTTGATTAAAGTCCGACTTTAAAATATTTATTTTTAACGTCTAACGTTTCTACAATAATCTAAAAATTGGAGATTCCCCGAAAATAACCGTAAATAAATCTGAAACCGTGCATAACAACCCCATCAAACTATACATGTTTATATTTGTCTTTGAAAGCGCTATCAAAAAATGTAAAAATATACAGGGTGTTCTATTAAAAAAAAATTTAATCTGATGTGTCACACTTTTTTGACTCCCCCTGTATATGCGCAAATATAAAAGAACAAATTAATGATTTAAACCCTACAACTTTTGTATCTAAGTTTTTGTCATAAAATATCTAGATTTCCATATACCGAGATAGGACAAAATAAACAGACCACCCTGTACAGGGTGGTCCAAATTGGACACTTTCTTATGGAAACACCCTTTATTTTTAGAGATAGAAAAAAATGAACCCCCCACTCTGAGGCTCAAATTTTATGAAATTTTGATTGGTGCAAACCGCATTTTGATATGTTCAACCGTTTAGCCGCTAGAGGGCGATTCTCGATTTTGAGCAATACTGTGAAACCTTCATAACTTTTTTGTTTATGAAAATAATTGATTTCCGTAAAGACTTTCTAAGAGCACTTTTTTAAGAGGAATTCAGTGACGTTCTCAGTTTTTTTCTAATTGACTCGGATTTCGAGATATTGACCAAAATCCGATTTTTTTCAATAGAACACCCTATATATTAATAGCTTATTGGAAAGCTCTGCTTTTGCTGATTTCAATGATATAAAGTTCAATAGGTTTATCCCTAACAGTTTTTGAGAAAAAAAAAATTTCTGTTTTTGTCATAAGAAACAATGTGTTAGAAAGAGACCTTTCTCGTTTTCCTTACAGATATAAAGTCCTTTTCCAACACATTGTGTCTTATGACAAAAATCAAAATAATTTTTTTCTCGGAAACCGTTGGAGATAAACCTATCGAATTTTATATAATTGAAATCAGCAAAAGCAAAGCTTTTCAATGAGCTATTAATATATAGGATGTCCTATTGAAAAAAATCGGATTTTGGTCAATATCTCGGAATCGGAGCCAAATAGAAAAAAGCTGTGAACGTCACTGAATTCCACTTGAAAAAGTGCTTCCAGAAAGTCTTTACAGAAATGAATTATTTTCATAAATAAAAAAGTTATGAAGGTTTCACAGTATTGCTCAAAATCGAGAATCGCCCTCCAGCGGCTAAACGGTTGAAGATATCAAAATGCGGTTTGCACCAATCAAAATTTCATGAAATTTGAGCCTCAGAGTGGGGGGTTCATTTTTTTCTATCTCTAAAAATAAAGGGTGTTTCCATAAGAAAGTGTCCAAATTGGCCCACCCTGTACATATCTATACTAAAATCCGATGTCCACAGGTACAAGTAAAATTTATCACCTTTCAATGCTATTTGATAGGGAAAGGTGATAAATTTACCTGTACCTTTGGACTATGGATTGTGAATAGGATATAGATACCTATACTGTATTTTTACCAAGATAGCGCGTCGTTCGGTCAACTGACGTTGCGTGCGGTAACGTATCACTTTCCGCATTTGTTAAGTAAATAACTATTACCTACGAGCGCGCCGTAAAGTGCACTTTACCGCACGTATTTGCAAATGAAAAGTAGCACTTTACTGCACACTATGCGGTAACGTTAACTTTACAGCATAGTATGCGGTAAAGTGCACTTTACCGCATAGTGTGCGGTAAAGTAGAATTTGATATTTATAATCAAAAATCTTTTTTTTTTCTCCAGAAAATGGATTTTTGATAATTTCTAAATCTAATCTAATTTCATTAACTAATCTGATTCAATAATTAATTTTATCAATGCCCTTTTTTGGAGATGTAAATGCTCATAGGTAAATTTTGTACTTAACACATGCGGAAAGTGCCTTTACCGCCCTTAACGGCTTGACCGAACTCCGCTTCGCGTCGTTCGGTCAACTGCCGTTGCGTGCGGTAAAGTATCAATTTCCGCAATTGTTAGGTAGAGTCCGCGTCAAGAGAAAAGAGTACGGTGACGTCATTTGCGCACAAACCCAATTTTGAAGACTAACCGAAGTATCGTATCGATCGGTGCTGCTGCCGAACGCCAAGCACGTGGTTCATTGTCGTACGGCCAGCAGGCATATTTATTTAGTTTATTTTGTATCCAAGTTTTGTCTAAAAAGATACCCCGCTGCTGGTTTCAGCTCACGGCCGAGGTCACGGCAGACAGCGAGAGATAGACGAGGGAGAGAAATCCGACCCGCTTCGCGCAGCTTTTTATTTCGTCACCGTAGTCTTTAGTGCTGATTTTACCTCTAAATAACTATTTTTTTCAACTGTATATGTAATATTGACATTACAGGCTTT
This sequence comes from Ceutorhynchus assimilis, assembly GCA_917834065.1. Lineage (NCBI taxonomy): Eukaryota > Metazoa > Arthropoda > Insecta > Coleoptera > Curculionidae > Ceutorhynchus > Ceutorhynchus assimilis. The sequence goes on from OU892286.1 coordinate 2,216,930, forward strand.
TTAAAATCTTGAAAGTGTCACATTTCTGTACTTTTACATTTTATCGGGACTGCAATGTACAGGGTGGGCCAAATTGGACACTTTCTTATGGAAACACCCTTTATTTTTAGAGATAGAAAAAAAGATACCCCCCACTCTTAGGCTCAAATTTCATGAAATCTTGATTGGTGCAAACTGCATTTTGATATCTTCAACCGTTTAGCCGCTAGAAGGCGATTCTCGATTTTGAGCAATATTGTAAAGTCTCCATAACTTTTTTGTTTATGAAAATAATTCATTTCCGTAAAGACCTTTTGGAAACACTTTTTCAAGTAGAATTCAGTGACGTTCTCAGTTTTTTTCTGTCTGCGGCTTCGATTTCGATATATTGACCAATATCCGATTTGTTCCAATAGGGCACCCTATATATTAATAGTTCATTAGAAAGCTACGCTTTCGCTGATTTCAATGATATAAAGTTTGATAGGTTTATCTCTAACGGTTTTCGAGAAAAAAAATTATTTCAGTTTTTGTCATAAGAAACAATGTGTTAGAAAGAGACCTTTCTCAGTTTCCTTACAGAGATAAAGTCCTTTTCCAACACATTGTTTCTTATGACAAAAACCGAAATAATTTTTTTTCTCGAAAACTGTTAGAGATAAACCTATCGAACCTTATATCATTGAAATCAGCGAAAGCATAGCTTTCTAATAAACTATTGATATATAGGGTGTCCTATTGAAAAAAATCGGATTATGATCAATATCTCGAAATCGAAGCCAGACAGAAAAAAACTGAGAACGTCACTGAATTCTGCTTGAAAAAGTGCTTCCAAAAGATCTTTACGGAAATGAATTATTTTCATAAACAAAAAAGTTATGGAGGCTTTACGGTATTGCTCAAAATCGAGTATCGCCCTCTAGCGGCTAAACGGTTGAAGATATCAAAATGCGGTTTGCACCAATCAAGATTTCATGAAATTTGAGCCTCAGAGTGGGGGGTCCATTTTTTTCTATCTCTAAAAATAAAGGGTGTTTCCATAAGAAAGTGTCCAATTTGGACCACCCTATACAGTCGTGAGCACAAAAAGTGGGACACGCGTTTTTTCCTATTGTGAAACGGGCTCACCAGCTATACCTACGTCAATGACAGGGATTGTCATATTTGACAAAAAATCGATTGTAGAGAAAATACTGATTTACGCAAAATAGCGAAAAATGACAAGACCTGTCAGGGTGTCCCACTTTTTGTGCTCATGATTGTATATGCCTTCTAGGCAGGCATATCCGTTTCCGTCCCGATTTCCCTGCTTGTTTTTTTTTTGTCAAAATTGATGACATTGACAAAAAAAAAATGAAAGTGAAAATTTACACTATTATTTCGTGCCATAAAATCTTTTGCCTCAGAAATTGAAGGTTGAAAATAAAATAGTATACAAACCTTGACGGAAAACTTCATTGCTGTCTCGAGGTTTAGTTTATCTCGACGTTCTAAGGCCAATTTACACTATTATTTCGTACCATAAAATCTTTTGCCTCAGAAATTGAGGGTTGAAAATAAAATAGTAAACAAACCTTGACGGAAAACATCATTGCTGTCTCGAGGTTTAGTTTATCTCGACGCTACGCATCTCGGTAAACTAGATAACCTCTTGACCAGCAATGAAGCATTTTCCGTCTCGGATTGTAATATAGGTACTATTACAGTTTAGCTGTCAATTTTACAAGTCAGTAGAGCCAGTAGCTTGTAAAAATCTATTTTCGTTGTTTATGTTTTGACTTGATAAGTGACGTTTTACAAATGAGTGACAAATAAACTTACTTTCACTATGTTTGGTTTTCAATAGTAATGAGCTGTGGTAATAACTCAAAAACATTGATAATTGTTCGGAAGAAATTTATAACAGATTTCGAAAGCTTGTTTGGAAAGAGATCGACGCCGATGGTGGAGGTCTGTTCCCTATGAGCAACAAGCTTGAGAAAGTTGTTATAAAATTTCTGAGCAGTTATCAATGTTCGAGGGTTTTTCGGATAGAAAATTTCTGAAAATGTATTCATAGCAACATCATAAAGTGAAAACAGCTTATGGGATCTCTTTTCTTTCAGTATAATGTTCACGTGATTGGATGACTTAAGTCACAGGACACAAAATAACCAAATTTAATTGGCTGTGACAGCTGTCACAAAAATTCAATATAATATGTATATTTTTACAATGGTTTCTATAATAGTACATAATATGTACTTTCTGCGTGTATGTATTAATAAAAAAGAATTATTCCGAGACGCAGGGTACTTGGATCAATTTTTTTATTGCTGATGTCGTTGGTCCATAAAAAAAAAGTCAACAGTCAACACGTGAAGAGCTTTAAATTTAAACGATTAAACTATCCAACATATTTTGAGCATGATTTTGCTTGGAAAATAGTTGACTGCACAACAACTTAATAACTTTTATTTAAAAGTTATTGCGCATGAAACTATTTGCCAAAAAGCAAAATTATGCAAAAAAATATTTGGATAGTTTAATCCATTTAAATTTATAGTTCGAGTGGTATACGGCTAGATTATTTCCTGAATAATTAGGATTGAATTGTTGGCGTCAATCCTATCCAAAGAGTTCTATTTATTAAAAAAAAGTCAGAATATTTCTATCAAAGTTCTGTTAAAAAAGGTAAACAAAAATTTAATCGCTGATAAACAAGGTCTTGTGAAATAATCACTTATTTAAACAAAATTCATTCAAAAAATGACGTTGTCTGATGGGTCTATTTTACAATGAATGAAATAATCATATATTATATCACAAGAGCTTTAAATTTAATCGATTAAACTATTCAACATATTTTGAACATGATTTTGCTTGGAAAATAGTTGAATGCACAATGACTTGAATGTTATTGTGCATGAAACTATTTGCCAAAATGCAAAATATTGCAAAAAATATTTGGATAGTTTAATCTATTTAAATTTATATGGTCGAGTGATATACGGCTAGATTATTTCCTGTAGTGGTGCCGCGAGACGAGACTAGACGAGACTTAGGGTTGGTCTCGTCTCGTCTCGACATCTCGAGACGAGACCGTGATTTAGTCTCGGTCTCGAGTACCTAAGTCTCGTCTCGAGTGGTCTCGTCTGGTCTCGAGTTATACAGGGTGTCCAAAAAATAGCGTAAAAACTATTCTCTATGTGGTGGAGGACCCTAAAAGGAACCCCAGAAAAGTACTTTAAAAAATCTAGTGGCATTCTTAAGAAAGTTATTTGCATTTTATTATTTATTAAAATTGGCAACACTGAAAATATCCCGTTGACAATATGTCAAAGAATTAAATTAAATACCCATGTAACTACCTGAAGAATTCGAAGGTGAATTTTCACATCTACCTCTTCATATTACCAAAAATAATGCCGAAGAAGGATTTTTTTAATTTAATTATTTTTCTAAGGTTTCTCAGAGGGTCCTCTACTATGTGGAGAGTTTTTACGCTATTTTTCGGACACCCTGTATTTATGGTTTTTATTTTTATATTATAACGGAAGTTCAAACTGCCACAGTGAAAAAGCAATTAGTGAAAAATCACAGTAAAGAGTAACCCTGATATTTAATTTACTGATTTCATATTCAAATAGCTCATAATAGTCCAATAATAAACCTATGAAAGAAAAATTTTAGGTGTAATCTCGAGACTACACGAGACTCTCGCCCAGTCTGGTCTCGTCTCGTCGAGACTTCACAAGATGAGACCAAAAGCCAGTCTCGTCTCGAAAAGTCGAGACGAGACGAGACGAAACCAGTCTCGAGTCTCGCGGCATCACTAATTTCCTGAATAATTGGGTTTGAAGCCAGCAACAAAGAGTTCTATTTATGATAAAATGTGAGAATATTTCTATCAAATTTCTGTCAAAAAAGGTAAAGAAAAATTTAATCGCTGATAAACAGGTCTCGTGAAATAATCACTTATTTAAACAAAATTTATTCAAAAAATGACGTTGTCTGATTTGTCTATTTTATAATGAATGAAATAATCAATTTAATTTTCCATGCAAGTACCCTATTTACATAAGATGTAAAGAAAATAATTGCATGTTGGTACAGGTATAATGAATAACTAATAGGTATAGGCATCCGTTACCTGAAATCGATAAAGTCAATTTACTAAAATAAATGCAATAATAAATAAAAAAATAGTGAAATTTATACTCAGACGGCCCCCGAAATACACTTAATACGTTCAGTTTTACTTTCGTCGCCATCCGTGTTCAATTTATGGTGGCGCCACGCCGCGGTTACAAATTTCGGTAAATAGTGCTTACGAAGCAGTCTAATTACTCAACTTTTGATAAACTTTTTGACATTTTTTTTGTTCCCTTCTAAAGAGGAAAAGTAGATCTATGTCTCTATACGATTATTTTTTTGAAAATGCTTCCGAAAATGGTCAAAATTTTCACACAAAAAACAGTTTTTTGATGATTTTTAAGCTCAGTTTCTGAGCTAATTTGGTTTATTTAAAAAAAAGAAATTGTATAAAAACATACCTTCACATTAGTAGATTAGGCTACAACAAGAATTATTTCAATACAACTTATGGTTAAGCAGTAATTAGACTGCTACGAAACCCTTTCCGACGCTTTGAATGCGGGCCGTTGGATCACCCTTAAAGATGCTGTTGAAACTTTTTGCATGACTGAAATTACAAGAAAGTATACCTACTAGAGAAATTACACAAACAGAAAGACTTATTGACGCCTTGAAATTAGGCCTCTTACAATTCCAATTTGAAAAAAGAAAATTTCCTATTTCAGAATTACCAGTCATGTCAATCTCATGAAAACCAGCCTAACTTTGACAAAAATAGGATTCAAAATCACTATAGACTAAATCACGATAGAAAGTGAAGTTGACAGTTCGCGTTGACATTTTTAGTAAACTTTCCCTGCGTTTTTATTCTCACCAAATTTTACCGATGGATCCACCATTCTATGTCGGTCATTGTTATTTTCCATTCACTAAACAAAGATATGTAGGACAAAAATACCCATCTATCGTCAATTTTTAGAATATATTAGCATGAATTATTCTACAATGACCAATTACTTGACAAATATTGACAAACTGACAACTAATAACAACTAACTAAAATAAACACAATTCGTTGCTATGGATTACATAAATAATCATTGATATATTGATATCAATGGTCGGTGTCAACATTGGTGTCAACCCTTTCAACTCCATTGACATTTTCCACTCCGGAAATGTTCGGAACAGGCGAAATATTGCACAACAAATTGATGACGTTCTTGGAGCGTTCTACAGTTCGGCCATCCTGATAAAGGTTCGTCCTCGAACCTCAATTGTGCTGGACACCATTATTGAGTTGGTCGGTCAGGCGATGCTAAGATCATCTCTATCGTAGTCCTGAGGAGACCTATAGGAAAAGAATTGATGCTTTATCTATTTCTTTTTAATATATATATATATATATATATATATATATATATATATATATATATATATATATATATATATATATATATATATATATATATGGCCCATTTGTGTTTTGTATGCTTTGTACGGAACTGAGTAGCAAATTTTCATCTTCTATGCTTAATTTAGGACTGAGTAGGCTTCTATCAATCAGTGTTGGTTGATATGATAGGCTTCCGAATCACAGCTAATTCGGGAATCTAGTCAGATCATAACTACTCTTAAGTCGAACTGATTGAACGGCAGTTCTCATTGACTAGGCTTCTGAATGTGTGCAGGATAATTTTCAGAACCAGCCAAACCACCTGTTAACCACAATACATTTCAATTGCCATTCTAACCCCTTCCCCCCCTTTTGTTTTCAAGTCATGTCATTTGGTAATGTTTCAGTTTTCATTATTGTATAATTTTCTTTAATTTAATTCTCATTTACCCGTAAAATGGTTCAAGCTGATTTGTATTAGCTCCAAAAATTAACCTGTTATTCAGGATGAGTGCCTCTAAAATAATATACATATTATCTTAGGCTTCCAACCTCATTAATGACCAGAGAGATTGGGCATCTAGGAATGCTTAGGCATCTGCGCAATGCAGGCTTTCGGTCATAACACCTCTGAGACTTGTTCAATAGGACCGAGCTTCTGGAAATGTTATAATTTCCAGGTTTAAACATCTGACTTTGCCAGGCTTGCAAAACATCAAGTTCTGCGCTTCCGAAAGTGTAATAATGACTTATTACTATCGTATCGGGTACGGTATCAATAAACAATATTCACTTGATGCTGTTTCGTCAAGAAAAATACCATGTTAAATATGAAACAAGACACAAACTTTTTTTTTTTTTTTTATTTGTCAAACACAAACTGATACAACAAATCAACAACAATTTTTACCAAGGCTGACATTCCTGATCACATAATGTAATCCAGGGCTTCAGACTATCTACAGCTATGATGCTTGTAGAGTGTCTGGAACTACGAATATCTCGTACAACATATCTGTCTTTGTCCAATGCCTTAACAATTCTGAAAGGACCTTTAAATCTAGGCAATAACTTTTTTGGACCGCTACCTGACCCAAAATTGCTCTTATGCACCAAAACTAGATCGTTAGCATTAAATCTGTGGGGAGCTTTCCGTTTTTTGTCAAAACGAATTTTTGCCTTTTCTTGCTGAATCTGAATATTTTGAGAAACCTGTTCTCTCAAAGTCTCTAAATTTTCTTGGGCCAAATTATTTCTTACAACAGATAGAATTTTTGCATCGGCGATAGGTTTTGGATTTAATCCCATGAGGATTTCATAAGCTGATTTTCCTGTTGTCTTGTTAACTGTAGAGTTTATGCTGAATTGTATCAGTTTCAAATGAGTATCCCAATTTTCCTCGTTATCGTCGTTGGCCGAATAGCATCGTAATGCATTTAAAATTGTCAAATTATACCTCTCACACTGCCCATTTGCAAGGGGTGTGGCAACAGCATTTTTGATGTGTTTGATATTATACTTTGAACAAAAATTTGACATAGACTTTGATGTAAACGCCGATCCTCTATCAGAAATAATTCGGTCTGGGGTTCCAAACAAAAATATTAAATTCTCAAGCACTTTTATGACATGTTTTGTTTTTGTGTTTCTGACTGGCTCTATAAACAGGAATTTGGTGAAGGCATCAACTATCACGAAAATGTGAGTGTTTTTGTGTTTTGAGTTTACAAATGGACCCAAATGATCAATGTGAATTGTTTGAAAGGGAATTGTTGTTTTTGGCATAGGGTGAAGAAAACCTGGTTTGCGCCCTGTTGTGTTTTTCATATATAAACAATTGAGGCAGGATGCTACATATTTCTTGACAAAATTCCTCATCTTCTTAAACCAATAGTTTTGTTGGATTCTATGTAGAGTTTTTTCAAAACTAAAATGCCCGGCATCATCGTGATTAAGACGACAAATCAACCATCTACAGGATGTTGGAACGACCCACTTCATAGAGTTGTTGATTTTGCGATACAATATATTATTCCTTAAAGTATAATTTGCAAAATAATTGTTGTTTGATGGATTTTTATCTGATTGGAAGATTTCTATTATATTTTTAATTTGCTCATCTTGACTTTGTACGGCAGTTATCCATTCTGATTCAGTTAAATTGATTATATTTGATACTGATAAGTGATCAGATATTGGATGTCTGCTAAGGTAATCTACGTGATTCATGGATGTACCCGCTCGATACTCGATGTCGAAGGTGAATTCTTGAATCTCAAGCCACCAACGAGCGATTATTGGTACCAAATCCTTTTTCAATGCGGTTGCCCGTACTGCGGAGCAATCGGTATAAATGGTGAAATGTTTTCCTAAAAGATATATCCGAAAATTTCGTAACGAAAAAACTACAGCCATGGTTTCTAGTTCATATGAATGGCACTTGCTTTGTTCATAGGTACATTGTTTGCTAAAATAAGCTACTGGGTGCCATTTATCACTATGTTTTTGCATCAATATTCCCGCTACACCGATACTACTAGCATCACAATGTAACTGTATTGGAAGATTATGATCGAAAATTTTAAGAACTGGGTTTTCGGCTAATATACTTTTTAGTAATTCAAAAGCATTGTCTTGTTCTTCAGTCCACATCCACAAGGCATTTTTCTTAAGTAATTTTGTGATAGGCTGTACAATGAATGCATAGTTTATGATGAATTTTCTAAAATAGTTTGCCAAACCACAAAACTGTCTCAGTTCTTTTTTATTTGTGGGTGGTTTGAGTTTGAGAATCGCGTCGACTTTTAATTTACTTGGTTGTACCCATAGACAATAAAAAATAAAAAGACCTTCAAAAGTATAGCCGAAATAGGTTATACTATTACTGCGCATCCGGTTGCGCATAGCGTATTGCGGAATTTTTGGAAAGCTAGAGACTTACGAAAGATCAGTCCGATCATTCGATTCTGTTTCATTTTTCTCTGTCATATACCAATTCACAAGACAAGGACACCGTATGAGTTACAGAGCTTTCCGAGCTGTTTTGTAGAAACCTATCAAACATCCATAACTATAGAAACTGTGACCGAGAAAACAAATAAGTAACCTCAAAATAACGACATTTCCGTGTTGAAATTTGTCATTTTTAACCGATTGGGCGTTCGTCTAAGAAGACTCGAACTCACAAAATCTAAAGAACAAGAAGAAGAAATTGACATTTTTATTAAGGCACTTGGTATTGCAGACCTATAATATTATGTACAACTAGGATAAATTGAACCAGTAAGTATACATGTTAGTTTTGTGATGTACGGCATATTTTTGTACTGTTTTTAGGAGACCTCAGTCAGAAGAGATAAAATGTAGATGTCAGGCCTTGGCCAGTTTAGCTTGTACATACATTAAAGCATGTATAAGGGATGTAATAACTGTGTTTGTAAACTCTTTAGGTATTTGACCTATCTATAGCTATAATATATATTTTTTCTAGTACAATTTAGTGTTTATTTTTCCTTTTTTTTTAATCTACATCAAAAAATGGCACCAAACTTTATGGAGTACCACATCATTTTTCTCAATCGGATTTGGAAAAAAAAGATGTGGAACAACATAAGTAAGTTTTTTGTGCAATCAACTCAAGTCAAATTTCAAAATTCCCGCCATTTCAGTATTTGTTCCGGCTACCACTATTGACGCCACCGTCGCTGTGACGTCAGCGCTATACAAACTTTCATGTTATTAATCAGGTACTCTTACCTTGGTTTATTATATTTCTCTATGGTTGTACCCCTCGCTCAGAAATTTCACGGCCAAGGTAACTTGGGTTAATAAAAATTTACATTTGGTTGGTTGTATTGTTAGGCCATATTCAGCTAGAATTTTTAATACATTTTCAAGTTTTATGAGGCCTTCGTCGTAAGTTTTGGATGGAACAAGTATATCGTCTAAGTAGGGGAATGCGGTACCGGCTTCTAGTTCATTCACGATTTTATTCATCAAACGTTGAAAAACAAAAGGTGCATTGCACAGACCAAAACTCATCCGAAGGTACTCATAATGACCATCTGGGGTTATAAATGCTGTCTTAGGTATGGATTCGGCTTCCATGGGTATTTGATAGTATCCGGAAAATAGGTCAATTAAGGTGAAATATTTAAAATTTGCCAATTTATCAATTTGGTCTTCTATTAAAGGAAGGGGAAACTTTTGTTTGACAGTGATAAGGTTCAATTTACGGTAATCTACACATAATCTTAAAGTACCATTGGGCTTTGGCACTAGAATAACAGGACTGGCATAGGGAGAGGTTGATTCACGAATTATATTGTTTTGTAGTAAATCTGATACAATGTCTTTTAATGCATTTCTTTGATTTTCCGGTAATCTATATGGGTTGTAGCAAACAGTGTTTGAACTCATTAACTCAATTTTCATTTCAACGCGATTTGTTTTACCCATTTCACTCAGATCGAGCGCCACACATTTGCGATATTTATTTAAGAGTTCCAAGATCGCAGTACTATGATTTAAGTCACAAGATATGTTATTTTCAGATAATGGTTTTGAAAATTTAATATTATTTATGTGCGCAATATCTGAACACGTACTGAATTTTATTTCACTACCGTTTTTATGAAAAGCCACATGAGGTTGGGATAGGTAATTATTACCAACTAATATGTCAGCTGGGCACATAGCGTTTGGCACCACAATAATGCCGATCACTGCACTTACCGAATCTATCGTAATTTCGCAAACTGTTATTTCACGACTTTGGTAAATCTGCCCTGAAATACACTTTAGAAATTGGGGGTGGCTTTTTACTATCTTCAGGTCAAGTTTTTGTGCTATGGATATTTTTAATAATGAACATTCACTGCCAGTGTCTATAAGACCTGTTATTATGGTATTATTTATATAAATGTCCTTAAAATATAAATTAACAAAGTGTTTTGTAACGAAAAATATACGTTGGTCCGCTGATTGTCATGAGCTTTTTGAAAAATTTAGTTCGCGTTTCTTTTTGCGACAATCTTTCTCATAATGTCCGGTAATTTTACAAAAATTGCAAACTATTTTATGAGCACGACGGGAAAAGTTTCCAACCGCGTTGTGAATCGTGGGGCGCTTTTTAGGACAGTTGTAACTGTTATGACCTACGTCATTACAATTATAACATCGCATTTTAAAAGTATTGTTTTTATTATCCGCGCGACCATGGCCAGGCAAATTTGAATCGCAACCTCTCAAATATGTTAATAAATCTTCGGTCGATTTATAATTGTTAGCAAGGGCCATTTGTCTAATGTCTTTATTTTTAATTCCATGCACAATAATGTTTACTTTTTCTTGTTCGGGTATTTCCCAGTTTAAACGTTGTAGTTTATTTAACTTTGCCGCGAAATATTTTATTAGGGTTTCATTGTCGTCGGAAGAATACATTGCCGCGTCTTTAAATAAAAGTCCCGTGCTTTGAGTGTCCACGTCAAACGTACAACGCAGAGCAGTTTTTAATTCAGCCCAATTTTTACATTCGCCATTTAGATACCAATCGCGTGCGCGACCTATCAATTTCGAAATCGCGAACCGAGTTGTATTAACATCGTCCCATCTTGAAAAATAAGCTTTTTCTTCTACGAGACGAATCCACTTATTTATTGTTATCTCACTTTTTGCGGGATCGAAATCCGGAACATTTTCCCAAGATAAATTATGGTTAATACTGACCTTATGACTCTCCTTTAATATTGTTACCTCTCTTTGCAATAATAGCAATTGCTGTTGCACCGTTAAAGGTGGAGTCGAAGAGCGTTCACTAGAACTACCCTCCAAAGAACCTGACTGCAAATTCTGGGCTTCAAAAGTAACTAGCGAGGCTTCTTTGCTTGCCATTTCCATTTTTCTATGAGCGCTTGTGCATCTATCCCACTTCTGACAAATTGTAGGACAAAAATATCCATCTATCGTCAATTTTTAGAATATATTAGCATGAATTATTCTACAATGACCAATTACTTGACAAATATTGACAAACTGACAACTAATAACAACTAACTAAAATAAACACAATTCGTTGCTATGGATTACATAAATAATCATTGATATATTGATATCAATGGTCGGTGTCAACATTGGTGTCAACCCTTTCAACTCCATTGACACTTTCCACTCCGGAACTGTTCGGAACAGGCGAAATATTGCACAGCAAATTGATGACGTTCTTGGAGCGTTCTACAGATAGCTAACTCATCGCTGAATCCACCGATGAGAATAAAAACGCACATTTTTTCTTTAGGTTGTCAGCATGTGTTAGCGCTTCGATTCCGTCAGGGTCGTATTTAGAAAAGTGATATACATTTCAGAATAAAAATTTATTTTCAATTTCTTTAAAGGAAGTTAAGTTATTAAAATCCAAAAATCCTAAAATTAGAGTCCAAAGTAAACACTTATAATAAGAGTAAACACTTAAATCCAAACTAAAACCAGGTTTGAAACGCAACACCGAAACACAAAGGCACAGAACACTACATAAAAAACCAAAAAACAGATTGCGATAATAACAAATAAAAAAATAATGCAGTAAACGGCAAAAAACTGAAAGATTTCACACAAAAATTCGAAATTCAAAATTCAAAGACCCGAATCTGTTATTTTTATGTGTCAAATCAAAATGTCATGTATCATTATTTGATAGTTGTCAGAAAAAGGGACAGATCTGGGGGTTTTATTTATTTTCAATTGGTGAAAATAACGGTCAAAATTCAAACTCACTCGTGAATACGACTATAGCTAAGAAAACATGAAAACTCCCTTCAGGACATGGTTCAAATATCTATCTTCTATCTATATAATATAAAAATCAATGTTTGTTTGTTTTTTGCCCTATGCGCTCCTACACCACTTATCCGATTACGATGAAACCCCCCAACTTGGTAGGTTCTTATGGCCATCCCAAGGAAGTTTAGTCGATACGCATTTCGGAAAAAGAAATTAATTTTGAATAAATTACTAATTTAATTATAAACAAACTCATTCACATTACATAACAATACAGGGTGGTCCTTCGGGAATGACATCGATTGCTTATGGGAAAACTGTGAAAGGTAAAAATTTGAAAATTTGGCAACATAGCAATGTCGATGGGGGACATCCAGGTAAAATATTTTCAAGATGGCGGCATTTCCGGTAATACCGGAAGTTGATACCAACTCGGTTATTTTAAATAGAACACCCCATATATTAATGTATTTTTGGATTCTACATAAAATTCTGAGCAGATTTCATGTAATATACCCTATACCTAAGTTCAACTGTTTTGGAAATATTGACAGTTGAAAATTGACTTTTTGCAACTTTGACAAGCTGTAAAACCTAATTGGTTAATTTTAGAGGAAAACCGATTTCACATTCCTATCTTAGATTTTTATAAACTATCATTTGACACTCAACTTTGAACTTAAATCGATGATTAAAATTTA